>OY776278.1:29684103-29706603 GCA_963675445.1 Linnaemya vulpina
TCCTTCACCTACATCATGCAACACATTTAGCTGCATGCGATATTAAATTTGAATTAACTTTTTTTTTTTTTAATTTACAAATGAACTGAGAGTTTACTATTAAAAAGAGAAATTTGTATAATGTAAAGAAAATTTTATTGTGTATAGTGTAATAAAACTAACAAACTTTTTAAGGAGATATTAAAATTAACATACAAAACAAGAGGTCTACAATTTATTAAGGAAACAAGAAATAAATGGAACAAACAATTTCATTTTCAAGCATATTGCAGTTTTCGTTTTAAGAGTCTACTTTAAATGTATAGCGAAAGAATTACTTTATTTCTTTCCATAATACGTCAGAAAAAATTAAAAATTTTACCAATATTAGGAGCCAACAAATTTTCAAATTGGGTCAAAAATATCCAACAAATCCATACTTATTACGTCCATAAATATGTATATGAAAATAGATATTTCTTCGATCGATATTGTTTTAAATTGACTTAACGTATATTTGTTGAACATAAATTATAACAATAACAGAAGAGAAAAATCTAAAAATATCCGCAATTTTGTTAAAAATAAATTATGACAACATGTTTTTAATTCTCTGAATTTAAATTAAAGATTTATGGGGGAGTTTTATTTCTGTTTCTTTTATTGTTTATATGACAAGCGAAAATGAATAAATAAATAGTTTTAAATGCGTATTTAAGAAAATTATTCTTTCGATTTCGCTGCTGCTTGCTTTACTTGATTTGAGAAATAATGAAAAGATGACTAACAGACAAAATCAAATTTTCTGAAATTGATGTCTTTAGCACGGTAATATGAGATCACAAATTATTTATTTCTATGACACCAATTATTAGTTCATAATAATGAAGCTTAGCGCTAAAAAATCAGAAACTGACTCAAAATATTGAAATGATTTCTGATGATGAATGCACTATAAAATTTACAGACAAAACGTAACGTAACAGAGAAGAAAACATTTATAATCTCTAAAATATTTCATTATTAATAATATCTCTGAAATTGGTACAAGTAATTAAAATTACAACTTTTTACCTTTGCATTATTAAACTGCTTACCTGTTTCCCATTGACAACTTTCCGCTCTCAATATAAATTACTCTTCGTTTTTTCTATCGAAATACTAAGTCTATTCATGTATGTGTGCACATTGATATATATGCATGCAAATTCATACGTCATTATTGACCTCCAAAAATTAACTAAACTACAATACATACTTTTATTAAAAATTAAAAACAAAACTGCAAATAAAAATAAATACAAAAGAGGAAGCAAACGGACAGGACCGCCTTCGGTGTTTTCATTATTGATTTGTTGAACAAATCAAAGTAATTTTTAATACACATTTTTACGTTAGACATTAAAATTTTTTTCAAAAAAAATATTTGAAATTTCAGACATTCTGGCTTTAAGGTTTCTCTAAACATCTCTAAAACATTTTGTCTCAAATTAACAAACCTATTTAAATAACATCATCTGTTTATGTGTGTGTGTGATTGGATATTAACGTATTTGTTGTTATATTTACATATTTTATTCCATTCATTGTTCATTAATTCAACTTTATTTTATAACTATGTATGTTAAGACTAAATACTTAAATACGACTTATCACAAAATTCCAATGACAGAAAATAAATGTGAAATGGAATTTTATCAGAATATACTAATAAAGATCAAAGTTCAACTTTTTTATTTGTTTTCTTTCCCCGTCCCGCATATAATTCCATAAATATTTTGGGTAAGATAAACAGAAAGCTACAAAAGTTTTATGTATGTATTTCTTATTATTATTATTTAAAATAAAGTTAATTTTAATAATAATTTATTTAAAAATCATGGAATTGCATAAAACTTTATTCAGGTATTTGTATTATTTTTATTCTTAGAGTAACGGTCCACAACACCAACCAACAACATCAAATTGCTCCACTACCAGTAACGCTCAACAGCAGCAACAGCAACAACAGCAACAATTTTTAAACAATTGCTGCAGCAGCACAATGCCAGCAATGCCCAAAGAAAAAGCCACAGCAGTATCATTAACCGAAAATAATTTTAGTGAATTAAAGTATAAAGAATTAACAACGTCCGCCGCTGTGGTTGCTGCTACTGCAGCATCAGCAGCAGCAACTGCCATGGCGACAACAGCAACTGCACCATCTCCAGTGGTCAACTCATCACCAATGTCTTCAGCTGGTCCGTGTACAGCAGGTTTACGTCAACAGCATTCATCGTCATCCTTAAATCACCTTCATCAGCACCAACAACAGCGTAATTTATGTGGTTGTGGCAATGCATCTTCAACAGAAGTTACTATGAGAACTAAATATATGACCAATGGTAAGACAAATATGTCACCAATTACAAATAATCTTAGTTGATCAGGAAGAAAATTATGGCATTCGATATTAATCGAAAATTGTTATATAAATGATATTGAAATTTCGGCCCAAGATCACTTTGAGTTGTTTACGTCTGTTATATTATTGAAGATCGTTATTATGAACATGTCGTTCCTATTTTTCACTCTTTCGTTTAAATTAAATTTAAATTATTTTTGCATAATTTTATAATTTGAAAAAGTATTTGTTAATAACATTTTTCTCTTCAATAAATTAATTAGGTATTGAGTAGGAAGAGTTTAATTTTTTCGTTCGTTTTCAAATTAGTTTAATTTAAAAATAAAATTTTATACATCATTTTATCGAATTAAATAGCGTTTGCAAATTTTTCCAGAGCCTAAAATCATTAATGTTTGTATAATGTAAATTACTCAATTTTTACCAGTAAATTGTTAGTCTATTTACTGTTGAAAATTAAACAATTTATATTGTAAAAATATTTTTGTAAAATGCATATTTGTAATATGTATGCAACCTCTAAAAGTTTTTTTAAAATAAATTTAATATTTCTTAATTCCATATTCAAATTTATAGGACATTCATCACCTTTAGCTGCAGCTATGGCTGGTGGACGAAATTCGACTAACTCGCCATCCTCATCACCACATCGTCTATCAACTGCCTCTACAGGCAGCGGTATTAGCAGTAATAGCAGTACCTGTTGTCGAATACGCAATAGTCAAATGTCAACTAATGGCAGCATTACAAATAACACAGATAATGCCGATACGGTACCACCATCGCATAACTTGTCAACTAACTCGACATCCTCTGCATCTTCTGCCTCCACAACAACTAACACATTGAATCCAAGTAGTTCAACACCACCCCTAGCTGTAACACCACCAAAGAAATCCCCAAAAGATTTTATTTTTGGTAAATTCATTGGCGAGGGCAGCTTTAGCAACGTGTATTTGGGATTCGATAAATATACGAAACGTGAATATGCAAGTAAGTGTGTTTTTTTTAATTGATTATTAATAAAAATGACAATTGTGGATAAAAATTCAGCACTGCGAAATTCTAGTAAAAATCAGGAGCTGTTAGAAATAATCAATTAATGAAGAAAAATATTGCATAAGGTTAGTTTGAAAACATGTTGTTTCGATTCGTATTACAGATCTACTACCTGAATGAAGAGGAAAGATAAAAAAAATTTAATATTGATTTAAAATTAAAATAATGGTAGAAATATAACAATTATTTTACTTTCTGCAGTCAGTTTGTTTTTCCTTCAATATTCTAATTATACTAGATTCCATGAAAAACCTTTTATATAAAATGTCGTAAACGTTGTTAAAGAACTTAAACAGCAAAATGAAAAATATTTGTGTACAAAAATTGTTTATCGCTTACACGTGTCGTTAATTTTTTATATTTATTTTGCTTAGTTGTTGCTATTTTATGTCTTTTTTTCTAAATGCCACTGAAAACAGTAAAAACAGATTATGTAAAGATAATATTATAATTGTATATAAAAAAAAATACATATTATTCAATTGTTGCTGTCTTATAAGCGAATTATTGACAAATTTAACATCAGCACATGTTTTTTTATAGCTGAATGTTAAAATCAGTATGTTGTAGAAAGCGTGATTAAAAGACGGTAGTCAGCCTAGTTAGACATGGCAGCTGTTAAAATATATTTTTATTTAAAGTTTTCCATCATTAGACTTAGTTTTTTTTTATTTATACATTTCATACTACTCTTTATACATAGTTCGATAAATTATCACGAATAAGGTCCGCGTCTTAAAAAAAAATTCAATCACGTTTAAAAACGTTGAACTTTTTATTTTAAAAAATTTGTCAAATTATTTCTGAATGGCACATACATTTTATTAACTCGTTTATATTAAAAATTCATTTCAACTTAATTTCGAAAACTCCGTTTTAAGCTTTTAATATAAACCATTTTATTCCATTGAAACCTAAAACAACGGAGTATATAACCTGGGAAAAAAATTGACACATTCCATAATCTTAACTTTTTTTCCTCTTAAGAAACCAAAACCATCTGATTTCAGATTTTGTGTGCGTATATATGTATATAATTTACGTACTTATTTCGTTATTGTTATTTTTTCTTTTATTATTTTTATTTATCTCTGCGCGGTGATTATCTTTGATTTGTACGTGATTTCTATTGTACATTTATTTATTTTGTTTAAAAATAAAATTTTATGTTAAAAACTGTAAGAAAATCCATATTATGTATGTATATAAAAAGTTTTAAGGTTGACGTCAGAAATAGATTTAAAGTATATTCATATTGGAAATTCCCAAAAAGAAACAACTTAAAAATAAAGCTAAATCGAAAATAATACGGTCATACGTTCGACACAACTGGTTTTTAGGGTATTTCAAATATTACAATGTTGCGAAAATGTTTAAAAATAATCAATTCTTTATATGTATGCAAATTTATTCAATTAAATGATTTGTTATACACAATTTATTTCATATATGGTAATATGTTTATAGACAATATTATCTTAAATGTTTAAAAATAAATTAAATTTATTGCCAGTGTTGCATATTTTTTTCTTTTCATATATTTTTTTAAACGACCGCATTCTTGACTAATTGTTAGAAATCCAAATATATTTTCGATTTTCTCTAAAGAAAAAAAAAAAAAAAAACAAAGAAAAAATAAAATGAAACAAAATCGCTTATGTACAAGTTGTTGGCTGAAAAAAAAATATTTGAATTATGAAAGTATGTTTAATCTAGTTGTTATTTGCTTTTCTATGAACTAATGTACTAAATAATCTACACGGTCGTTTGATTTTGCTGGCGCCAACATTTTAATGCCACCTCTTCTTTGTATTTAATTTTATTTTTCCATCTTTTTCATTATCCCACTACCAAATCGTTTAATCTTAAAATAAATGGTTTTGTTTTTATGAAAAACAATTTTTATTTTATTACCAAAATATAATATATAATCTAAAAATATGTATTTTCATTAAATTTATATTTCTAAATGCATGGAATATTTAGATACCCGTTTTTAATTCCTCATCTCAATCAGTAAGCCAGTCCGAAGGGTCTTCATCTGGGAACCTTGTCTATTATATATTTGTATAAGTATTTGAATATTCTAGAAATAGATTTCAATAACATGGTTTTTATTGGCGAGTTGATACGAGTAAATGTTTTTTTAGTGTAGTAAAATTATTGTAATTTTTAATTGTATTTCAAAATTAGTTTTGTAGTTTTTACTAGTTTTTCATAATGTAAAAATTAAGCAAAAAGTCTTCCCTACCCAAAAAAATAGAAATAAAAGCTGCTTATTGAACTGTTTCTATATTTCCAAAATCAATTTTTCCCCAAATATATAAATCTAAAACTTTAAGTGGATAGTTTCACAAGATTTATTTTAGTGTCGAAAATTATAAAAATAAATTCTTTGTATTTTTTAATTTTTGTCATCACCCTCTGGAAAATTTCCAATATTTCGATTGTTTTTTTTCTTGCATTAGTTGCTTTGCCTTAATGTAATTCTTAAAAAAATTAATGTTTGTTCTTAAGCATCTAAGACAAATATAGACAGCTGCATTTAGATTTTTGGGGTATTGAACAATAAAACAAAAAACCAACTGCAAGGAAAAGGTGTTATCTTCAGCTGCTGCCGCAGTTTGTTTGATTCTAATGCATCTTAACAAAATTAATAAATATCTATACAACAAAAATACAAAGTAGAAAAAACATTAAGAACGCATTACCAAATCCTAGAGGATCAATTAGTTAAGGGTTTTGTAAACTACAAAAATGAGTTTTTAAGCAGATTGTCGTTGGAAATGAAGACTAATTATATCAGACAGGTAAACAAATTTGTTTAAGGCATTTTACTTTTAAGCTTCGAAGAATAAGATGCTTAAATCGGAACCATGAAATTAAAATAAATTGTGTATATTATACGCAAAAACTATTCCAGCTTTGCTACCCAGCTATAAAAGAGCATCTCTTATGTCAATGAGATTTTGCATTCGGACTAGTTATAGTTTTGTTAAAATTAAAGGTGCCATTATATTTTATTTTTTTTATTTATTGCTGGGAACATACTTAAATTGTAAGAATTGAGCATAAGAGATATTTACGGACATGGATTTACGTTGTCGTATTTTCAAGCGTCATAAACATAAAATCAATCTGATAAGTAGAATATGCCCATACTTAGTCTCAATGCAACTATATGGAAAACATATCAAATTCAATCGTGTTATTGGAAAAAATTTTATATAAGTATCAACAACAGAAACACAATATTGCATTATCATACGGTTAAGACAACACATTCAATGATAGTGTGTGTTACAGTTATTAACCTGAATTAAATTTTTTTGCTTATAGATACTATACATATAATATTTTTTATACAATTATTTAATCTGTTTGCTTTATAAAAGCTTGTAATTTTATGAAAGTTAGTTATCTGATTTTTTCTTAATTTGGGTAAATTATGTATTTATAATAAATCTAAAAGTATATTTTGTAGAAAAATGTAAGGTTTGCAGTTGCAATGTTAATATTTCCGTAAATTTCCTTTGCATCAGTAAAAATAAATAGCAATCAAATTGCTGACTATTTCTTAAGTTGGAAATTGCAACTTCTTATGAGAAATCGTCATATCTGACAACACTGCCAACGGCAACAAAATGATCGGTCAAGAAATTTATGAATGGCGTATGTTGTTTTCTTTTTGATAACATCACTACTTTTTAATTCATTATTTTCTTGTATTCTTAATTGAGTATAACACAATAAACTCTTAGAGAAAACTGAGAAACACAACAAAATTAACGAAATATATGCCCCGTCATTACTGTATACAACAGAGAATATATCTCTATTTGCATTGTCGAATAAAAAGGCTAAGAAATAGAATTAAAAACGAAATTTAAATTTTTATATAAACACAATAGGAACATACATATAAAGTGATAATAAAAATGGACGCGGTACTACTATTTATTTTATACTAGAATAAAAATAATGGATGTGTGTGAATGATTTCAGTTCATATATTTGGCTAATAATTGTTTGCAAATCATAAAATTTATTTAATCAAAATAGTATTTAAGAACCGCTATTACATCTTTCGATTTGTTTACATTTCTTGTACTTAGATTGTTCCAGACAATAGATTATGCAAGAAAGATGTAGAGTCAACCGTAAAACGTTTCAATTGGCAAAAAATATAATAATAGTTGACATGAAAACAACTAACGTAAATATGTACATACATAAATAAGTATTTGTAGGATTTAATTTTTCGGAAATTAAATAAAGTGATAACGAACTTAATGAATTACTGTACTGTTTTCCGTGTACATAAGAAAACATAATTTAAAAAGTGCTGGCATAATTCCGAGCAATACAAGAAAGTATAAGTAAGCGATATTTCCTGAATAAGAACCAAATACCTATTATATTTTGCCAACGAATTCATAATAGTATAAAATTTTACTTATTAATATTTCTTAAGTCCTAAATGTTTTATTTGTTTTATGCAAGACATGAATTTTGAATTTAAATCAGCTGCTGATTTTTTTTCTATGAAATTATTATCTGGAGTTCTATGTTTGAAAAAATAAACATAAACTAAATTGCTGTGAACATGTTTGTTGTTATCCTCAAACTTCAAGTCATTCACCTATGAAAGGAATAATACACTGGACATAGAGGGCAAATTAAATACAACAAAACAAAAACAAAGAAACATATTTGACTGTGCGTGACTTACTCTTTTGTATTTCGATAGTTGAAAAAGTTGAATGTCCTTTTTTTCGATGGTTTAAAATGCACCTGCTTTAAAGGACAAGTAAATACGTACATACGTATTGTATGCTTGCTTTTTCCTTATTAAGAAATCGCAGATGTTTTTGTATAACATATAATACGTGCATATGTATATGGATACATATTTTAAGGACCTTTTTATATTATTCTTTCCCTTAATAAAAACTCCACAAACAATACCTACTTTTGAAAACTATAGTACTTTAATTTTGATAATATTATAGTATGTATGTATAGCTTTTTCGAAAACACGTGCGTTTGGCTTTCATTCTAAACAGTATCTCGATGTTTTAAAACATCTGTAATAGCAGACACTCCTTTTAAATAACAGTTTTGAATTTTAAGTCGGTGATGAGCGAGTTAATTTTTTATTACCACTAGTTCGTTCACTTGATAATGGAAAATCGAAAATTTCTTTTAAACGTAATTATTTTTCCAGTCAATTTATATATTACTTCAAAATTTAAGCTTAAAAATGTCATCTGCTATTGCGTGCAGTCTCTTAGACGCCTAAGAAAATTTATAATTAACCCTTAAATATGCAAATACATAATGTTTTATTATAATTTTATATTATTATCTGTAATTTTATAAATACATATATGGTTACATTTTTATTATATGTAGATTATAATGCATAATACTATAAAAAATCCACGCTAAATGAGTAGTTTTGGCACATTCTTTTCGTGTCACAGATTTGAAATTGACAACAAGTTTTATACATACATACACGATTTTCTACATGATCGAATGTTTTTGAAATTCGTTGAAAATCTCGAAACTATGTATGTGTTATATTAAGCGAAAAAAGTATTTGTGCTAAGGTATTAATAATTCAAAAAAATCCGTTGATTAAAGTTCTTAAAACTGCGCGTCGAACCTCTAAAGGGTTAACAACCAAATACTACTCCAGGGATATTTTGAATTACAACTTTTTGTTAACTTAATTTTTGTTCTTGTCATCATATTGTATGTAATAGAATATCGCGTGTTAAACATTCAAAAACATTTTTGTAACTCTTTTTTTCTGGTGACACTTTTTGTCTATTATATTTTATTAACCATAATAGCATGCATAAATGTCAGACAAGAGTAACAACTAAATATATTTTGGTGTGAACTGTGAAGTGTTTTCGTCAACGAAATTGCCGAGTGTGAGATTGTATTTTTAAGGCGACGCCAAAGCAACATTGGCTAGTAATAATAGTTATTTAATTGTAAATGTCCTTATATAAGAGAGCGTAGGCTTTGGAGCCTTTAGTTTTCTTTTTAGCCTACACACATTCCGTATTTGTGTTTGATTGTCATTTTTATTACTGTGCATATCATGATTAATGTAATATGCAGTATTGAAAATAGTAGTTTTTTCCAAGGTTCCCTTCTTTATAATATATTATGATCTTATGTTTGCTTACAAACAACCACTCATGCTTCCATAAGTTTTTACTGTAAATAAAAAGGCGTTTTATATTTATTTTCGCCATTTGGAAATGTCAAAATAAAAACATTTTTTTAATTTATTAACTTGGAACAAATACAAGTTTAAAATTTAATTCTTATTAAAAGAAACATATATAACAAGTGGGCATGTGGGCTAAAAGAACGTACAGACATTGTACTCACGAAACTGCAATAAAAGTTTTATACAATCGTAACTATCACCTTAAATTAAGTTTCAAGAAATGTTTGTCAATTGTGTTGGTGTAATGTGTAAACATATCATTTTGAAAACATTATTCTTTAAAACTTAATACTAAAATTAATTTAAAATTAAATAACATTACATAAAATTTGGATTTTGTAATAAAAAGGGCTTAGGGAGAAAGAGTTAATAAGGAAATTCGATTTAGAACGTCAAAATCAATAAGTTCTAAATACAATTTTATTTTCGCTTTTTGTTCTGCTTAGAATTACATATGTACATGCATACATAAATACATAAGTATTTCAACGTGCAAAAATATTTTTTGCTTCTGCTTTTGTCTTTGACGTTTTTGGTTTAAAGTACATTTTCATCTTTTTGGCGCGTAAAACTCGTAACTTGTTCTTGAGATTTTTATTTTATTTTTGTTTGTTTTATTTGTAACTCGTTTTCTTGTTGTTTACAATGGCAAATAAATCTGCCAGTTTGTTCAATTTGAAAAATTCTCATATAAAGTATAAAATCTTGTTTTACTATACTACATGTTTGTCCGTTGTGCTTTATTAATTTTTTTCTTTTTGCAAAAATCCATCTCCGATTTAGTTAATTTTTCTCTTTCTTCTTTGCCTCTGGTTGTTTTGTTGTTGTTGTTTGGGTTAGTTTCAAGTTCAAAAACCTTTTTCACTGAAAAATATCCATCTAACTACCTTCTCTTCATTCTTAAGAACATGATGAGCAGGGGAAGGTGAATTAGAGACGATAAAAGCTCCTATGCATGCTATAACTAAACTATGTCTCAGTCTCAATACCAAGGGAACATACAGATAGCCAGACAGACAGTTAGTTTAATAAATGATTAAAATAAACAAACCAACGAAGCGACTGACAAGCCAAGAGAGGTGAACCTTTAAGGACAGACAAAGCAAAACAAAACCCAGAAAATGACAAGAACGCTTTTAATGATAATCGTACGTACATTTACCAAAGAAATTAGGGTTCTTGAACCTTTCATTCCGACACGTTTAACGATGTTTAGTAATATTTTTGTGAGATAATGGATTATTAAAGCTACATTTTTCGCAAGATTATCTTAACAATCATATCATAAGAAAAAGAATGTGGCCCACAAATTGTTGTCTACATCGTATAATATTTATAAAAGTTTTAATAGTTACGAATATAAATTTTAGCTCATAGTATTGCGAAAGGAACTGAGGAAATACAATTTCCCCTGCATGTCTGTTGGAAGTAGTACTTATATATGATTTACAGTTACTATAATGGATGGTTATACATGAGATTATGTATTTAAATTTTGCAAAAAGTGAAAAGTTTTCGATTCGGATTAAGATGTACGCTCTTCTTGAGAAAATGTGATATAAATAAGTACAGAGCGGCGCAAAATTAACTGTGCAGGTTCAGAAACACAAACAGGTCCAAATAAAAAAAAAAATAGTTTTGTTTTATGATATAAAAAAATTATTCAAAAACAACGTTGGGTGATTAACTTTGCGTTACCTTGTACATATATATTATTGTTTGTATGTATTACTTAATAATAAAATTAATTTTTGTTAATATAGACTTCACAGGGTGCAAAAATTAAGGTTTTTCTTCCGTACCGTGTTCATATGTACATACATAATTGGTTTAGACTTGTACATATTTCAAAAAGTTTTAGATTAAAACATATATCAAATTTTAAATGATTTTTATGAATAAACAGTTATTATTTTCTTTATTAATTGACTGGGTGAGGTCTATTGCAAAATGTCAATAATTTCAATTCTAACATTTTCGCGCTAAATTTTAATTTAGAATGTTGCTTGAGAATCTTTTTCATAACTTCATGTTGTTGGCTGATTGTTGATGCAGTTGCAGTTGTATAAATAAAATTCAACATAAATCGCCTAAGAATGCAGTTAAACAAGTTTATTTAAGCTGTTTCTTGTGCTACGTTGTTGTATATCTTCATTACAACCAAGAATCATCATTATAAATTTTTTATATATATTTGTTAACACATCAATACGTTTTGAAGATAATATTGGTGATGCAGCAAGAGTAAAGGGAAATATTCCTAATTTCAGTAGTCGTTGTTTTTACGTAAGTGATGAGGCGGTTTGTTACTTTGCAAATTCTGTACTGTGTGTGTGTGTGTGTGTGTGTGTGTGATTACACTTTATGAAATCAATGACTGAAAAAAGAGATATCAAACAATAATAAACCAACATTCCGACATAATTGCAGACTAAACAATTGACGACACTACCAATGTTCTCGCCAACAGGCAAATAAACAGTGGGCATACTTTACATTCATTTATATAGAGAGTAGGTATAGAATATAAAAATAACTTGATTAGAGTAAAACTTAAAACCACAAATAAAATATAAATTAATGCTTAGTCAAGCAAAAATTCAACCAAACAAAATGTCTAAACATCGGTTTGCACACTAGTAATACAGACATCTATAAATATACTTGTACATTTAATACAGTGAAGTAAATATAGTGATTTTTTCTGAACCAATATGTACGTATGTGTATACCACAGTAAGCACTAAAGTGTTAAAATTAATCTAGTTGAATGTTTAGTTTAAGATTTGCTTTAAATTTTTTTCGAATTTGGAAATATTTCACAATTACCCGAATTTGTACATTAACCATACAGGCATATCACACATACCGATCGGAATGGTTTTGATTCCGATCTATTTAATCCTTAAAATCTCTGCTTTTCTAATAAAGGAGGAAAAAGCAGATCAAAAACAAAACTTGAAACATTACCTTAAATGTATAAAAGAGGGTATGATTTTTTAAACAACAAATTGAAGATTTTTTTAAATGTAAACAGTTAGTCAGATCACAACACGAAATACATATAGAATGACAAATCTGATCGTTTAGAAACATATATGAAAATAAGAATTAATGTAATGGGTTTTCAAATTTCTATTCGTATTACTTGACATTTCATACTAACGTACTATATTTGTACGTTATTGACAAATATTATTACCAAGCATTACAGTGATCAAAGTCCGTTTCGTTTTCGTATAACGTATCAGATTGGAACGTACTTTTTTATTAAAACGTACCAAAAAAAAGTATGTACAATACGAATGATGTTTCCGTCACTGCACTGTAGCAAGTTTTGTAAACGCAAAATCAACTACAGAAGAAAATGAGCTTTGTACTATTATATGTAGTATGGTGATGTGTAATATAAAAAGAGATCAAAGATGTTTAGTTGAAATGAGGAGAAGGGGTTGAACGAAAATCAAATGTAGTAGAGTGACATTCCTGAGCACCTTAAGATCTCAAAATGTTTTATTAGGTGTAGTTGTTGTCGTATTGTATTTTTCTAAGTCTGGTTAGAAATATATACAACATTTCCAATATATACATGTATGAGTGCGTGTTCAATATTATTACAATATGTTTTTGTTTGCTTTTATATTAAATACACAAGGCCGTTAGTTGAAAAATGAGAAAAAATCAAAATCAAAACAAAAGAAACAAGAGAACAGTAAGATTGGAAAATAAAATATCGAAATTTTTATAAGGAAAATTGTAACAGAAGCTTTGTTTTGAAAAATTGAAAGGTTGAATTAAGTTAGCAAAATATACATAAATTTTTTAAAGCTTTTGCCCGGTAAATAATAGCTTACATTTTTCCATGGTTTGAGTAAATAAGATTAAATTAATTAAATTTTTTGGTGTCAATTCACAAAAACAGAAAGTTAATTATGAGGTGTCAGTATTCACTGGCCAAAGACTCTAGTGTCATAACTTCAAAAATCCGATTAAGAACGAAGTAATGATATACATAGATTTTATCAAATATACGGTAGATTCTGCTTTTGAGGTGAATTAAATGACTGTAGTAGTACGTCCATTTATTGTCAAACAATTTTATTTTCTACATATGACATCATTAAAGTAAACTTGTACATTCATGCATATATATGTATGTACTTTCATATTTGCTGTATACATACGTATGTACATATGTACGTACTTAGCTAATATTATTCCAAATTAAGTTTTATTAATTTTAAGACTGATAATATGTACAATGGCTTTATCAGTCAAATTTCTATACAGAATTTGCTTTACAATAACTGCCTATATTTTCGACTGTAAACAATATTTTTTGTTAAAATGTTTTTGAAGTGTGTTTATTTAAAAAGACTGATTTCAATTTTGCTCTTTTGTTTTCGTATTATCATTTCAAATTTCCATGATTTATAAATTTAGTTAAATTTTCAAAATTATTGTCTGCATGATTTAAATTTAATTCTGGTTTCTTTCATTCATTTTCCAATGTGTGTTAATTTAAAGTAATTGCTTTATTTATTGCCAATTTTGCACTTAATAATTTTTTATTGACAGCAGTTTTCTTACACGTGCCTTAAAAACTAAGGAAAAATGTAAACACTGTTATTGTGAAAAAATTTGACACGGTTTAAAAACAAACAAAAAAACTAAATTAAACCATAACATTTTAATAAAAGTACTTTAAAGTGTAATGAACTCAATGTCAATAAAAAGAAACCTAAGTAAATCATACATAGCCAAAGTAATCTAGACTATATAATAAAGCGTAGTGATATAAATCTGGAGGTTCTATTCCCGTATGCTGAGGTTTTCAATTGTTTAAATTTAGAATGTAGCTTTAAAGATTCTTAATAGAGGTCAAATATCTTTTGAATCGAAATCTGCTAATTTAACTTTACCTTATTTTAACAATAAGTTTTTCTTATTAAACGAATTGACTTTTGTAATAATTCATGTACATTCATATGTACATATATAATTATTGAACAACAATCTTGCTAAATATTTCTAAATAACATCCACGGAATTGTGCAAGGCTCTTGTTCTTCCAAAGGAAAGTAACAAATTTGATAAAACTTACCAAAATAAATACATGTATTAAATTTTATACTTACAGTTTCGTGTTACAAGCAGATTTGCTATTTTTGTACATAATGCAAATGAAAATGCTGAAATGAAATTTTTCATAATAGGATAAAAAGTTTATTAATAACTTCTTCTGTCGAGGGATATCATTATATACTAAAAAAGCAGCTACAATAAAAATAGGGATTAATTATGTATAATAATTGTTAATAAATTAACTATTTGGCATACTGTCATTATACTATTATAATATGAAATTTATATGTCTATATATATGAAATGCATATAGATATTGCTTAACTACCCAAAAATAAATTTCATACTATAATGTATAATTGTTAAAAGAATATAAATTTCATAATATAAAAAAATATTCTTTAATTTCCTTTACTTTTAGTTAAAGTGTGCGAGAAACGGCAAATCCTACGCGAGCACAAACAAGAGTATATAAGACGCGAACGTGAAGTCATGCATATGATGACCAATATTCCTGGTTTTGTAAATCTCTCCTGTACGTTCCAGGATTCACGTTCTCTTTACTTTGTTATGACTTATGCCAAAAACGGTGATCTTTTGCCGTATATCAATAAAGTTGGTTCCTTTGATGTTGATTCAACACGACATTATGCTGCCGAATTAGTATTAGCTTGCGAACAAATGCATCGACGCAATATTGTGCATCGTGACTTGAAGCCAGAAAATATTTTATTAGATGAAGACATGCACACGTTAATAGCGGACTTTGGATCAGTGAAAATTCTTACAGCTGAAGAAAGACAACAGGTCAATATGTTTCTCCTGTCAGGAGGTATAGATTTATCCAAAAAGTCACGCAGTCAATCAGGTGGTAGTATTGGCGGTGGTTTGGGTTCCCTCGAATATGATGATGATGCTTTAGATAACCAAAATGAAGATGATGAAAATGATTCTACTGGCTCCTCAAATGATACTGGCAGCGGAGGCGATGATTTAGATTCGCCGCGCGCCAGGCGACAGCGGTCACGTTATCATCGTAAACGCCGTGGCAGTTTTGTAGGCACTGCCCAATATGTATCTCCTGAAGTTTTACAAAATTCTCCTATTACGCCGCCAGCTGATTTGTGGGCTTTGGGTTGTATCATATATCAAATGATGTCGGGTCTTCCGCCATTCCGCGGTTCCAATGACTATGTGATCTTCAAAGAAATCATAGCCTGTAATTTAGATTTTCCTCAAGGTTTCGACAGTGATGCCAAGGATCTAGTCAAAAAATTATTGAAACTTAATCCAGCGGAAAGGTTAGGTGCCCAAGACTTAAGTGGACGTTACGACAGTATACGTTCCCACCCGTTTTTCAATAGCATAGACTTTGATACAGTAAGACAAAAAACACCTCCACCCATATCACCCTTTCTGCCAGATCTTGTTAAAGAAGAGGAGTTTAAAATATGTGAAAACTTAGAGCCTGGATTAGATCAAAAGCAAATGACACGTTTACTGGGCATGGAATTGGGATGTATAAGTGATGATGATGTTAGCGATCGTAAAAAGGCTGAAAATAATAAAATCTCCAAAACTATAACACGATCATCCAACTCCTGCTCCGCTAGTATACCCAGCAATCATAATACGAAAAAATCTGTAAAGAGTAAGTAAAAATTAAAAATTTTTCTATCAATTATATGTATAATTAATCGAACTTTATAGATGAAATTACTAAGTTGAAAAATTGTTAACCATTTTTCATTTTAGGAATTTCACTTAGATTCAAATTTGTTTATTAAGGGTAGAATATTTGGAATATAAAACTGGCAGAACGTATCAGTACAGACTCTGAGTCAGTAGGAATATATATTTAACCAACGTTTTTAACGAAATAGAATATGAGAATCAATTATTCCCATATTCACTTTTAAGTTAAATCACTTTTTGTTAGCACGTAATTCACCAACTCTTATGATTACTATTCCAAATATTCCTTCTCTCTTTGCTTTTTCTATTCAGTAAAAATATTTATATATGTTTATATATAATGAATATATATTTTTTATTTCGAATGCTTCATTGCAGACAGTTTCGACTTAACGGATGCCGAAAAACAGAAACGCTTGGAATTGCAAAAAACCGATAAATGGCATGCTTTCGCCGAGGGTGAAGTTATTTTAAAAAAGGGGTTCGTTAATAAGCGAAAGGGCTTATTCGCTAGAAGACGTATGTTTCTGTTGACCACTGGTCCCCGAATCATCTATATTGATCCTGTACAAATGGTTAAAAAGGGTGAAATACCCTGGAGTCCCGAACTAAGAGCTGAAGCTAAAAACTTCAAAATTTTTTTTGTTCATACGGTAAGTTCTAATTTAAATTGCTTAAATTCCGTAAGGACTTTAATTCCGTTATTTCATTTATCATTATAACTTGTTTGGAATATGCTATTAAAGGATTTTGATAATCATATAATTCTTTAAAACAGTTGTCGCCATGAACACCATTGTCAATGCATTGTCATCGGTACCCGCAGCTAAAAATTCATTGGCGATTTAAAAATTAAAAATAGCTACAACAAATTCTATACCTTCTAATCTATATTCGTCTGTCTTCTTAACACTATACCCTCCTTTCTATTTCTGGCACAATGTTATTGTATACTCAGAGTCATCCCTGAATTCTTGTCCCACACAAAAAAAGTCTTAGTTTTGTTAATTCAGAGAACTATGATACTGAGAGTTATAGTTTGTAATGACAAACATAACAAATCAAACACCGAAATGCTGCATGGGAAGTTTTATTGTTACTTAAATTTTCTAAACAAACTTTCTAATATTACGCTTAAATTGTCATATAATATAATAAACACAATTCGAAATACACTAAAATATATCACTTTTGATTTCAAATGATTTTTGTCATTTTGAAATAAAATTTTCCTCGCCTTGGTTTTGTTTTTCTCAATACAATTTTTATTAATAAATATCTACACACGTACATATTAGTAATATGTATGAATATATATATATATATATATATATATATATATATGTATATATATATATATATATATATATATACGTATGAATGTGTTTATTACACATATGCATACATGCATTCGTTTCATGTGTTGCAATTATAATGAAAATTTCAAATATCTTATCAATGACATTATATATTGTTTAATAATTACTTATATATTTATATTTTTCCGTTTTAACATTGTGTTAAATAAAACATTTGACCTTCATCACTTTTTCAACATACATACATATGTATGTGTATTTTTGTTAGGTCATAAATAAAAAGAAAAATTTATGTCTAGATTGAAAAGACAACAAATAAATACTGTCACTATCGTCAGCATATCGTAACCAATTTAGTTTGTGAATTCTCAAGTAACCTTAGTTTTCTATGTTCCAGAAAATGCTCTTCTAACAATAAGTTTATTTAAAATTTTATTTTTACTGTTTACAGCCAAATCGTACCTATTATTTAGATGATCCAGAAGGTTTTGGCTTAGAATGGGTGGCGGCCATTGGAAAAATGCACACTCTTACCTACAAAACTACAAACAATACCTCAACATCGAACACATCTACTACCCTAACAACCAGTATAAGCATAAATAAAACGTCACTACAGGCTTCCGGCTCTCCTGCAATTACAAAGACTTCCTCCGCTATTTCTGCATCGTCATCGTCATCATCTAGAACAAATACTCCACATAAAACATCTTCATTATTGGCTAAACCAATAATGTTATTAAAAACGGCCTCAAATTAGAAATAGAAAAAACAAAAAACGCAGGAGCGATATCCAATCATTTTTTACAAAATGCAAAACGATAAGCAATGGATGTTAAGAAAACAAACAAAACCAGACAAATTAACAAAATTTGTAAAAAGTTATGAGAAATAGTAAAAACAAACCAGAAAACAAAATAATATACATACATACAAATAGAAAAATTATTTAAATTAAAATTTTTATTTAGAACAAATTTAGTTCAAAGAAGAAATAAAACTCATCATTATCTTTAATTACTACAAAAGAAAAAAAAATATATATATAAAATGAGAGAAAAACTACTTTAAATATATAATTAAAATATGAATAAATAAAAATTATTTAGAATAATTCTTAAAAATTAAACTAAAAAATAATTTATTTACACTTTACTACATTTATAAGTTCATAATTAATATTAAAAAAAACTAAAGTAATTGATAAACACAACTATAATTATACACATATACGTTTAGATAGTCTCAATTGAATTAAAATTAAACTATTAAAATAAATTTAATATAAATGAAATAAAAAACCAAGTAATTATATTATAATATACAAATCTAGAAGTATTTAAACAAAAATCTAAAATTAAAAACCAGCTAGAAAAAGTAAAATAAATTTTAAGCAATTTAGTAAAAGGTTTAGCGAAAACTAAACCATAAAAAAACTATTGAAAGAAATTTACATAAAATACATTAGCTATTTAAACAACAGCAACATCTACAAAAACAACAACAACTACTACTACTATTAATAATTATAATAAATTAATTAACAAGTAAGGGAATTATAGTTATTAAATAAAACAAAATTAAAACAATACTGCAAACATAATACTAGTTCTGGAACTTGTGAATTTGACCCTGTTGACAGTTGAGTCTAACCAACACTGTTATCCAATTGCCATTTACGAAACTAGATCTTGGGAACTGTTGTAGTTAAAGTTCTTCATCTATACTTTAAGAAATGTTTGCTTTAAAAATCTCTTCGAGAACTCTTGTAATTTGTTTTCGAAAACTTTAATTTCTTTAATAAATTAACCTTTTTCTATTTTTTGTCAGTTCCATATAGTGGTTCGAGGAGAATTAGAATCGGCTTTGACTGGACTAATTCTAGATCTAAATACTTCTTTTAATATGTTCTAAAACTTTTTCTGGGAAAGGTATTTCTCTTTCGTTTCTAAAAACAAAGCGTTTTAGCTTTATTAAACATTTTCTGGTTCAAACAGAAAGATGCAATTGTATAATTAATGATTCAAATAATTAAACTAAACTGAAATTTTTAAATTCAATATAAGTCTTAAAACAAAGGAAATGAATAACATATATGTAGTTTTACAAATCAGTCAATAAATAAAATTTTGAATACATAAATGAAGTTTTACAGGTTTGTAGGACTTTGTTTAAAATTAATTGTTTGACTAACAACACCTTGTCTCAAAATGTAAGAAGAACAACTTCCCTGAAAACATGATCTTTTAGCTGCCAGACAGGTCTGCGCAGTGCTTGAAAATTGGTTTATATAGAATACTTGGTGGTCTACATAAATTTTATCTTGTACATCCATTATTTCCGGGTATTTGCAAATTAAAAGCGTATCCAATATTCTATTCTACCATATGGTAAAACATTTACGTACATAACTTAAGCGGTTAATGATAAGTCACGTCCACTTTTCAATGTTTGAAGGTAGAAAGATCATGAATATTATAGTTATTAATTAGATTAAAAATTCAACAAATTCAGCCTGATTATGGCTTGCGTTCTGCGCGGTTAAATTCGAAAATGTGTAATAGAAAAATAACGAAAAGCAAAAAATCTGTTACAAATTGTCAAATTTAATGGCGAAAAAAGTCAACCGTAATCATAATCTAATTTCTCTTTTTATATTAACAATAGGTAAAGTTTTTGTATACTAATACAAACGTAGCACATTTGTTCCTCGAAAGAGAGTCAACTCAGAGAGTTTCAAATTTCAGTTTTAGCAAGAAAAAATATAAAATGCATATATCTACACACATTGTTAATTGCTCTACTTATTCTCCTACGGTTATAGAATAGTACTTAAGACATTAATGGCAAAATTCATTCACTTGATAATTAAAAAAAAAAATTATAATAATTCGCCTTTATATTCGACTTATTGTAATAGACTAAATAAAGAATAGAAAAAAGAATTTATCTTTTGTCTTTACGTCAATTACGATAACATATTTTATTGTCAACTAAATCTGATTCCTAGTTAAAGAATATTGATTAGAAGGAATTAAGATCAAAATATTGCATGTGTAGTTGAAATGAAAATCAGTTGACATGCCAAGGACTAATATTACCATTCTATAAAAATTATAATTCGGATTTTTATTGACATTTTATTTAGTGAAAAATAATTTAAAAAAGAAATTTGATTCATGTTTTGATTGGCCAATCAATCGTTCAATCAACTAATCAAGTTCTCTCGACATAAAATTTAAAACAAAAATTATATAAAGCTATTGTTATTTATCGCGATTTATTATAAAAACAAGTATGTTATCAAATTTAATAGACTTTAGTGAAACTTGTTTCTTTATCTTTCTGAATAAAAAAACACAAAAAATTCGCAAACATATGGAAAAGAAAAATCATGAAAAGCTAATTAATAAAATATATATATATTTTTTTTTTGGAAAAAAAACATTTAAAACTCTGTTATATATTACTTACCTCTCCTTATTACCTACTTCAAGGAATCTAATAATAAAGCGATTCAGAATAATCATTTACTGAAAAGTAAAAGCGCGAAATTGATGGACAAACAAACGAAATTGGCCTCTTCCTACTTTTCTCAATATGCACACTAACACCAAATAAGTGAGCCTTTGTGCCAGCCTATTTGTAAGCGCCATGGGCAAGGCTAAAAGAGAACTAAAAGAATGCTTGCTTACAATTTAGTGCCTGCCAATGCCTTCTAACTGTTAATTCCCAGTTGGGTTGACATATCGTAATAGACTAAAGAAAAAGGTTTGTTTCTGTTTTTAATCTATTACAAACTATAATTTCAAAGTCAAATACACAAAACACTAAAAGAGTAATTCTTATTTCTCAGAACAAATTTAAAATAAAAAAATGTGAAATTGGAATATTTATGTATTTGTATCAAATAAAACTGCATGATGTGTTGTTATCAACCCAACACTTTAAGAACAGAAATGATATTGCGAAATTCGGCACATCCATACAGACATATAATTCTTAATTCCTGCATTATAATTACTGATATATTATTTAGACAGTCTAAATTATAAACGTGTGTTCTTTTGGCAGGTATATTATTTCGATCTCTTCATTTTTTTTTTCTATTTAATTTTGGACAAACGTATACTTAAAAAAGTTACAACTAGCTAAATCGAAATTAAGACTAACAAACTTGTTCATAGAATCTAATCCGGCTGATTGCGTCCATAAAATTCGTTCGAGTGTTAAATGTAAACAAAGTGAAAATTTTCGTTGTAGAGTTCAAGATTTTTGGTTTAAAATTTTTTTTTCGTAACGCGTTCATTAAACCTTAATTGGAATTGTTTTATAAATTCCTTAAAATCTAATATCGTAATAAATTTCTATGAACAAAAGATAAAAAATATTAAGCTTTAAGAAAAAAAATTATAATAAAAAAAATAGAAAATTTAACGTTTTTAAACACAATTCAGCAGAAAAGTTCTTATTTTAAATTTGCTACATAAAAGGTTTGTTTCTTTTTGAAAAACTAATTAAAAAATCAGTCTGCTAAAGCTTTAGTGCACAATAATTCTAAAATGTTTAATGTTCTGAATGCCCTATTTCAAACCGGTACATTTTAAGCCGATTACGAAGGAATATATATATATATATATATATATATATATATATATATATCTATGCGAAATTCGACACATCCATACATACATATATATTTTAAT